>CAUYSK010016123.1:0-10265 GCA_963575035.1 Avahi laniger | reverse complement strand
TGAAAAGATTCTGTTCATTTCCTTTGCCCATTTGTTGATGGGGTTATTTGATTTTTTCTTGTTGATTTTTTTGAGTTCTAGATAGATTCTGGTTATCAGCCCTTTATCAGATGTGTAGAGAGCAAATATTTTTTCCCATTCTGTGGGCTTTCTATTCACTCTAATGATAGTTTCCTTGGCAGTGCAGAAGCTTTTTAATTTGATTAGATTCCACTTATTTATTTTTGTTGCTGCGGCGATTGATTTGGGGTTCTTCTTCAAGAATTCTTTGCCTAGGCCGATGTCTGAAAGGGTCTTCCCAACATCTTCATTTAGAATTCTTAAGGTTTCATGCCTTAGGTTTAAGTCTGTTATCCATCTTGAGTTGATTTTTGTGAGAGGTGAGAGGCAAAGACATAAAGTGTAACTAGAATGTTTGTACCCTCACAATACGTTGGAATAATAAATTAAAAAAAATGGTGATAATGAATAATTTTTCAATTTTGGGAGTGACCTATTTCTTCATTTGCAGACAGGATACTGGCAGGGAAAAGGAAAGGAAAATAATTGACATTTGTTGAACATCTACTAGTGTCAGACATAGCATTCTACATTTGTTATTTCATGTAATTCTCATAAAAATTTCTGCAAAGTGTGAGTTATGCTACCCATTTTTCAGATGAAAAGTTTGTCTAAGAGAGGTTACAAAACTGGTTAGGATCAAACATTCAACAAATGGAATAAATGAATACTCTTAATCATGATACCATATTGCTGCTCCATTTGTCAAGGAATGTTGTCTCCTTTGAAAATTAAATCAATGTATTGAATATCACTAATACTTAGTTCTGCAAGAGGAGCCTTTTGGTGGGAAGAGCTGAATGTTGACAGTTTTGCTTTCCACTTGAAGTTCTCTTATCTATTTACCTTACTGTACAACTACCACCCTGGCAGCAAGTCAGAATCATGGGTCCCCATCATTACAAAAAGAGAATTTCCTACACACAGGGGAATGATTTCTTTTTTTTTTTTTTTTATTTCTCAAAGCTTTTAAATATTAGTCATAACAGATACTGCAATATATACTGGCTGCCTGTGCAAAGAGTGGGAAAATTTGGGTTGTTTTCCAATAACATTGCTTCAGTATAACAGAAACTCAAAACGAGTGCCATATATTATGTTTTTAATAACACATAAAGACCTTTCCCTCACAAAAACAGGGAAGCCCTGTAATTCTGCTGTGATCCTCATGTCCTTGTGTCAGTGCTGTAGTGGGAGCTCTGTTCTGTTCACATGTGCTCAAGTATAAAGCCATGCATTCTGGTGTAAGTGAAAGCAAGAGAAAAGCTAACTGGTCAGGCTAACAGGAGAGCACAAAGGAAAGACAAGGCCAGGAGGATAAGGTCTTCTGAGTATTGTATTCCCATATTGCTCCTTACGGTGTTACATGGCCATCTGTACTCCAACTGCAGATTCAGCCTGTCTCCTGCTATACAGCGAATCTTGTCTTCAGTTGGCGGGGGTGGGGTGGGGTGGGGAGGAGGTGGTCAGTAAAAAGCTTTAATTAAATGCTCCTGTGCCCTAGCATCTAGGCCTCTAGTCCAGCTCTGACCTTGTGTTCTGGCTCCAGCAAGGCAGCTTTTGCCCTGTTCCCAGGAGCAAATCCTCCTCCATGTGTGCCCCAGTTCTAGCCGAAGGTTTCCCTTAACTGGAATCTAGAGTGACTAACCTGGTTTTTCTAAAACTATTTTGGTTTTTAGCACTGAAAGTCCCATGTCCCAGGTAATCTCACCCATCCTAGAATGATCAGTCACCCTGTAGGTTCCCATCTTTTGATAATGTGCTTGGAATCCCCTTAGCACTAGGCCTGGCCCTCTTATTGTCTCTTACTAAATAGAATAAATTGTTAAGTATGTTAATAAATTAAATTTAGGATGCTGGCCGCGATTTCCCCTAAATAAGATGATTTTGACTATAAAACCACCCACATATTTTGAGTGCAGATTCCAAATGATTAAAATGTCAATTAATGAAAGAACACTGTTAATATCAGATATTTAGGAAAGTTATCTTTGATTAATATGAGAGAGAGAGAGGAGTGGAGAAAACTTAAGGCTGACCATATCAGGGTAGATGGTTTATTTAGTGGGGAAGCATTCTGTTCTGTTGCTTGCTTTCACTGGTCTAAAGGGATTGGGCACAGTTACCTAAATATATGCAATTATGAACCATATCTCTCCTTGTTCTCCCTAAATCACAAGCTACCTTTGCTGGAGCTTTGTCTAAAAGTATTTTTTATGTAGTCCTTGGAGTACTGTTATTTGTAAGTAAAAAAATTAAATAATAATAACAATTAAGATGAAAATGAAGATTGTTGTAACAAAATGATTTATATTACAAGTAAAGATGGGGCCTGGCATAGTATTCTAAATTGGATTCAGTTTACTTTTGCTATAAAGTAAATGTCAGTTTTATCTAATGACATTTTTAATTGCTTGTGTCTAATTCAGGATAATATCCTTTAAAGCAAAGGGGAGACATTTAAGCATAATGAAAAACTCCCAAATGCAGATTGCACAAGCAAAGCATTGCTTTTATCCATCATAGGCAGTCTTAGTTTGAGAGAGGGAGGGAGAGAAAGAGAGAGTGAACACTAATAAAAAATATTCCAGGTAGTTTCTCAAATCAAGCTAAATATTGAATGGACAAAATAAACTTTCACAAAATTAGCTTACAGTGAAGCAAGTCTCCTTTAAGAATTTTAAATAAAGAGTAAGTCTTCAGAATTCTGGGTGCTGTTTACATGAACTGTATCACTGAAAGAATCACTTAAAAAGGAATCGGGCACCTGTTACTACCAGATGTGTGGCTTCCTTTGCTACACGATGACAGATACATGTTGCAGAAATGCTCACATGTGATTTGGTTCCTGAGAAAATTAGCATTTCTTCTCTAGAAGCTCATGCTGATTCCTGGACAGGGGCTCATGTGAGATCCCTTGGCCAGCAGAGGCAGGTGGCCAAGAAAGATTAGGAAAGCAGGGCTGTATATGGCCAGGCTGCTGGGATTTGTGGTATGGACAGAGCCTGCTTTAGAGAGCCTGTCGGCATCCTGGCATTTATCACACCATAGAGAATCGTGGTACAGGAAACAGCACAGGCTTTTGGGGGAGAATCTTAGCTCCACCGCTTAATAGCTAGGCATTTTAGGCAAATCACTTAGCCTTTCTGAGCCTTGTTGTCCTTATAAAATAATCCTTCATTATTTTAAGTGAAATAAGCCACGAACAGAAAGTTAAACATTGCATGTTCTCACTCATATGTGAAAGCTAAAAAGAGGTTGATCTCATAGAAGTGAAAAGTAGAACAGAGGATACTAGAGGCTAGAAAGGGTAGAGGGAAGAGAGGGATAGGGAGAGATTTGCTAAAGGATACAAAATTACAGCTAAGCAGGAATAAACTCTAGTGTTCTGTAGCACTGTAGGATAAGGTTAGTTAACAATAATATATTACATAGTTTCAAATAGCTAGAAGGAGGATATTGAATGTTCTTAACACAAAGAAATGCTAAATGTTTGAGATGATGGATATGTTAATTACCCTGATCTGATCACTATACATGTATCACAACATCACTATATACTCCATAAATATGTACAATTGTTATGTGTTAATTAAAACAAAGCAAAACACCTTTGTCATGGAGTTGATTTGAGCATCAAATGAGATAATGTCTGAGAAAGTACTTTGTCAACTCTTAAATTCTACACAGAGGTTAACTATTTTCCTGTAATGTGGTTTATAATTGCAGGTATGTAGGCATTCCAGGAGTCACAATGTTACCTCCCAAACCAAAGGCCTGATCTAAGTTATTCTGTGACACAGATATTAGTCCTCTCCCTGGATACAAGCATTATAAAGGTTAGCACTACATTAAGTAATAGATTTATTGCTCTTTTAAATTATTCACGATTACATGTTCAGTGAATGATGGATTTGATTGAAATAATCATCAGGTGTGCTCAGGGCCCTGGAGAGGAAGCTGATAAATGACATAAGGTTTCTTCAGTGTGATGACTTTGCTACTATTAAACATTAAGAAAAGCCAATTAATCGAAATCACTGTGAACAAAAATGTCATCAAGTTCTAGTCTGGACTGTTAATGGAATGATACCTTTTTTGAAGTAATTGTTCTTTTAACAAATCAAAGCTTTTCAGCAAAATTTCAGAGTAGTGAACAATATCAAGCATTTTCTGAAGATCAGTTTCTGAGCAAGAAAGAGAAAAAACCCATTTCTCTTTCACTAGGAAAGACATGTTACACTTTTTTGTTGTTGTAAAATAAAGGAATTAATTGGTTTGGTTCATTTCGGCCAGGAATTTTAGTAGCTGTTGAAAAGGTTTGTGTTAAGCTTCTTCTTGGGAAGTAGATGCCCCTTCCCAACCCCCATCCTATCCCTAAATTCTCTGGTGAGCTCTGGAACCAAAGCAATCACAATGAACATGAGAATTCTACTTGGGTACTTTGTTGTCATCTCAAACTGCTCACGTCTAAAATTAAACCAATTTCCTCCTCCACCAACCTTACCATCACAACCACTGGCACCCCCATTTCCATAAGTAGCCCAACATTCTTCCCATCTCTCACGGTCAAACTCTTTGGAGTTATATTTGTCTTTTTGTCCCCCAGTATTTCTTATATACCATTCGTTCACAAGTCCCGACTTTTATTTTGTTGAAAATATCTCTGGTTGGCCCCTCACACCTCCCATGCTGCCTGCCACCAGCCTAACCCCAGCTGTCATACTTGCAGTGTCATGGCGACTCTGACTCCAGTGGTTTGTTTCCTCCAATTCCTCCTGAATCTTTTTGCATAATACCATTTTCATTAGACCATTCCTTCTTTTATAAACAGCATTGACTCCCTATTGCATGCTGCATCAAACCCAACTCCTCTCCTGGTGTAGCCTTTTTTGTCATATATGTTTCCCCAGATTTGATGGGATTTTCTGCTCCTGCACACATGGCTTTACCAGCTCAGCCACCTGCCTGCTCTTTCCTGCAGCTCTCATTGTCTAAACTCCCTGGGATTGGTCTTCCTCTGCAGGGAATTTAGGATAGTTCAGAATCAAGGAGGACAAGAAGGTGCTTTGAAACTTGAGATTCACCAATTTCAACTTCAGTTTGTGGTTCTTGAGTTAGTCACAGTTTGGGCCCCCACTTCTCTATTGTGGAAAGCAAGTATATCCGGTATGGAAGTACAGTAGAAGATTTCCATCCTGGTGGGAAAAGCATCCTCCCTGACTTTAGCATTTGCAACCCTGAATCTGACAGTGACCAGGATGACTTTAAGAAACTCCTGTCATCAGTAAAGACAGAAGAGAGATGCCGGTCAAAACCCCAGAGAGTAGGGAAGGGTCTGCAGGGCAGCAGAACTTGAATGTCCACTAGCGTTAGCATGATGAGAAAGGATGTGGGAAGAGGAAGCTGGAGTTGGGGCTGAATATGCCAGTGAAGAGGCCCCAAAGGCAAAGATTATTAATCAAATCGATAACTCTGTCTGGGCCTACTCACCTAGAAACTGTGGGAAAATGATAAGTTGGGTTAATTTTAAAATAATAGTGCCCAGCTTGTAGAAGTACTTAAAAAATGTTACTGCCTTTTTTATTTAAAAATGACGAGCTATTGGATTAATTTAAACAATTGGAATTTGTAGTTTGTATTGGTTAATAATCACGTTCCTCCTCAAGATCACTACAGATGTGATGAACTAAATGAAATCACATATGTAAATCACCTAGCACAATCTCCAGTAGCTAGCAGGTCCTTAATAAATGTGAATGCTTTTACCCTTTCCTTTCTCTGAATTCAATAATTTAAAGAAAATTATTCACGTAGGTAAATAAAATTTAAAGTCTCCCTGTGGACTATTTTGCTTCAGTTCGTGGGAATCTGAAAAGCCCTCAGGAAGTAAAAGAAAAGATACGAGGATAGAAAGAATAAATACAGATGTTTGTTATACCTGTCTCAGGTATACAAGTAGGTGTAGAATATGGAGGCAGACAAGTTCCACCTGAACACTTTCGGCCCCTACTCCCCGGGCCACCCTATCACTATATAATTGGACATATTTGCACAAAACAGGTCCTATTTGAGAAAGCCAATACGTGCAACCATTAACTTGTGAAGCAGGAAAATTATGGGTGGTTATTCTACTACAAAAGATACTTTACTCTGAAAGATATAAATTGAGTTAAAATTTTTTTTGCCACATGCATCTGTTACATAAACTGAATTCTGTCTGGATGAAAAGTACATTAATGTATAGCTGAATAAATCTGCAAAAACTAGGAATTTCTGATGTTACTATTCTTGTTTTTCTTCTGGATTTAGAATTTAAACATAGACATAATTCTTAAAGAAACAGATCTCAAGAAGCTCACTAACTCCGGAGCCTACTGTTGTGTATCATTGGGTTCCCATCTTAGCAGATCTTTTCCCCTATATTCTCTGTATTCTATTTTCCAAAATTTATCACTTATTCAAGCAAATTTCTTATTACATCTTGTTTCTTTACTGTCCTATTCATGATAAAATTTTGTATACTCTATATGTGGAAAGAATTGTTATTTGGAAATTTCTCTCCTCTCTTTCTCCAGTTATTACCTATCACATGTCTTGAGCTAATACTCTCCCTTTTCATCATTTTATAAAATAGATATGTTAATAAATATGTGTGTGTACATATATATTTAGTTCTCATTTAGTTCATCATACCTTTAGTGATCTTGAAGAAGAACATACATATGCTTGAGCTTAAAAGCCATACATTTCATCAAGTTTTAAATAATTGTTCACCTGGGTATGTGTATATCTAGCTTAGAAATGACATTTTAAAATTTGAAAACTTTCCTGTCAGCATCATATAATTCTCAGAAAGATGAAGGCAAGTCTTTTGGGGCTGAAAACCCCTAGAGTTCTTGCTCTCTTGTCATGCCTAGTATTTAATACCTCTCGAGGATTACGGTAGCAGTAGAAAATATCTACCAGTGGCTTTCTTGTGAGGCTGAATGTCAAAATACATAACACAACTTACCATTGACCGGGCTGAAGTGTTTCTTTCACAGTAATTAAAAACAAATATTTTTCAATACATGCTTTAAAAGGTAAATCCTCAGTAGGGATTTTTCTAATCCATCTTCATGTACATACTAGAAAAGAAGTTACCAAGATTTCTGTGGCCAGCTAAATGCTTTCAAAAAAACACAAGTGGCTTTGATTTCCAATTTTTATTTGGTTATGAAGAGAGAAGGAGCATATTTAGCTTCATGGATAGAAAACTCTCTTAAAAGATAACTCCACTCCATTGATACAGTGTGTTTAAGAGTCATCTAGAGACTGTTTGTAATTATGATGAAGGATTATGGTAATATGAGTGTATGAGTCAATTTCCCCTCAAAATAGCATTTACACGAATAGATCATTTTGAGAAAACATGTACAAAATGATGAAGTTAGTCTAATACTTTGAGGTCTCCCACATGTCCAGATTTTTGCATTTGAATCTGGAATTATTTTCTCTTTTGTCTATTCATTTTTCAAGATATAAAAACATGTTATCTTCCTTACAGGATCTTCTTGGCAACTCTGGATCATCCTTTCCTTTTCCAAGTCCCCGGAGCACTCTGTCTTGTCATCATTAGAGCCCTTAGCAGATTGTTTTGAAATCTGTTGCTCACCTGTCTTCCTTTGTGCTCTGTGAGCTCCTCAAGGTGACACTTTCTTCTGTTTGATCTGAGCCCTTGTACTTAGAACAGTGTCTGGCACACAGCGACTGAATTAATGAAAGAGAAGTCACACACTGACAGTATGCACAAACCACCCATTATGTTTAATGAACTAACAATTACATTTTTTTGGAAGAGTTCAGAAGTTAATTCAGATACTTTCCAGATATATGTCTCATCCAAATGCCCAGGTTTATAATTATTGCTAACATGGAGACTCTGCTTCTCACCAAGTCTGTGATGGCAAAAGGCTCTTTATCACAGCTTTCAAGACCCCTTCTAACTTTATATAAATGTCTCTAAGCAAAACCATTGACCGCATCTCCCTTCTGCCCTCTGTCACTTGCTATTTCAGAATATTATGGAAGAGGGATGCCGGGGTGAAGGCAAAGAACTGGAAGAAGGTGAGAGCTAGAAATGGGGAACAAAAGGATTAGGTTTCTTTTTTCACCCAAATACCATCCTATTGTAGGCCCTGAAAAAAAAAAAAGGAGGAACAAACATTTGGAAATATTTATCTTTAAAATGGGATACGAATGTCATTAGTTATGGGGCAAAGCAAGTGAAAGTTGTGAAAACTATCTCCATGAAAAATATCCCCTTGAACTCTTCCTTGTAACTTTCAAGTTCTCCTAATTTGGTATCTAGGAAGTTTTAGGAGACCAAGAAATGATTTATCCAGTTGCTGTTCTCATCTACCGACCAGGAGTGTTGACAAGAACAAAGAGAAACTTTTAATCTCTCTTGCCCTTCCTGGGGCCAGGCTGGAGAGTGCTGATGAATTTAATTTGATGATATTATGCCATGACATTGTGTCAATATGCGATGATGTGTTGTGATGGCACAGCGTCATCACGTGGTGACACAACATCATGACGTAAGACGTCACACCGCCAGTTAAGACATGATTCCAGGAAAGCTTTAAAATTGAGCTACTGTTCTACAGTTATTTAACTAAGGGCTTGAGATTTAAGGTAGAGAGCCAGCTGAACTGTAAATTACAAGTTAGCAAATGTTTCATTGCATGAATGATGGCCTTTTTAAAAGTTTGCATATGGCTCCTTCTAGAAATTGTAAATTCTGTTCTTGCAAGGCAGGTGTAGAAATCAAAATATAATTTCATTTAATAGCCTGCTCCTATCACAGGCTGTCTCTATATTAGTTTTCTTTTGTCTGTAGACTATGAGCTGGTGCTCAATTTAAATATATTTTCACAATGAGATTTAGAAAATATAATCTACTTTTAATTTGCATATTTGTTAAAAATTATTTAGTATCTCATAGAGCTCCAGGTAAAATGATTTATAATTGAAATTACTCTGTAACCAATATCTTTTGTAGGCCTACATTTCATACTAATAATCTTGCACTGAGATTTTAATATGAAAACTTTAAAAAGGAGAAATGATTTGCAAATATGGTTTACTTTGTGTGTGTGTGAAATTCTGGGAAAAACTTGTATCTCTTTTGTACCTCAGTTCTACCATCATTAAAATGAGGATAATGTATTTTTTTCCTGATTTTTATAGGGATATTGTATGGACGAAATGTATGCTGTCTGTAAATGTGCCTTGTGCTCATTGTAACAAGTGTCGTTATTTGAATCTAGGTTACTGCTAAATACCTTCTTCAAAGCTGTGTAGACTCTACCTGTGAACTTGAAATCAAATGAGAAAAAGTTTGTTAAGTTAGAACTGAGATGAGTTTCATATTTGATACTTCATCCTGACATTTTTTCCCAATTGCTTCATTTCTAGGTTTATCAGAAATGAATTAGATGCTGAAATACAGAAGGCAGTGATAGAACAAGATTTTATTTGTGATATATAAAGTTTTGGTAACTCCTGTAAATGTGGATATAAAGGTATGTGTTTCTCACTGGTGAAAGGAACTTTACAGTCCACATTAGGGAGAATATAATTTGAGCAACAGTTCAAAATTCCCTCATTCATGTGTCGTTCTGTCAGTTTATAATCCAGGAAATTCTGGAAAAGCCTGAAGGGCTATAAGGATTCTTCGTTGCTTCCAATTTTTGGTGGTGAAGTGAAGTGATTGCTTTGTTGTCTTAAAATTCACTTTTGCTTCGTCACTCCTCTGCAACTCCAATAAAAAAATGTACCAAAATTTCATGTCTCCTGAAAGTGATACATGACTTTTTGATGGAGTTTGAAATGGTGGCTGATTACTTTTTTTTTTTCAGCATATTATGGGGGTACAGATGTTTAGGTTATGTATGTTGCCCTTACCCCCTCTCCCCCCCAAGTCCGAGTTTCAAATATGTCTATCCTTTGGGTGGTGCACATTGTGCTTTTTGTGTGTGTATATATCCATCCCTTCCTCCCCCCTCTCCGCTTCCCCCTGTCCAACATCCAATAGATGTTATTCTTATATGTGCACTTATGTGTTGATCAGTTAATACCAATTTGATGGTGAGTACATGTGGTGCTTGTCTTTCCATTCTTGGGATACCTCACTTAGTAGAATGCGTTCCAGCTCTATC
>CAUYSK010016122.1:0-20598 GCA_963575035.1 Avahi laniger | reverse complement strand
AAACTAGTACAACCTCTATGAAAAGTAGTATGGAGATATCTCAAAGAACTGAAAGTAGAACTGCCATTTGATTCAGCAATTCCACTCTTGGGTATTTACCCAAAGCAAAAAAAAACTCTCTATAAAAAGGACATCTGCACTCGAATGTTTATAGCAGCACAATTCACAATTGCAAAGATGTGAAAACAACCCAAGTACCCATCGATACATGAGTGGACTAAATATATGTGGTCTATGTATTCCATGGAGTACCACTCAGCCATAAAAAAAAAATGATGAACACTCAGTGTATTATCCTGGATGGAGCTGGAGCCCATTCTTCTAAGTGAAGTATCACAAGAATGAAGAAACAAACGCCATGTGTACTCACTATTAAATTGATATTAATCAATCAAAACTTATGTGCACATATTGAACATATGGAAGTAACATTCATCCGGTGTTCGGCAGATGGAAGGGAGAAAAGGGGATGTAAAAATTCACATCTAACGGATGCCTTACACACTTTCTGGAGGATGGGCATTCTTGTAGCTCTGACTTGGGTGGTGCAAAGGCAATTCACATAACGAAATTATTTGTACTCCTGTAATACTCTGAAATACTAATAAAATAAAAATAAAATACAATGCTAATAAATGTATACAACTATTCTGTACCCATAAATAATATTATTTTAAAAAAGCTGAAAAAATGAATGGTCTAAAGGAAATAATTCATTCAAAAGTTTTAGAGTCAGAGACAGAAAGAATTTCGAGCACTGAAAAAAGCTTATGGTATTTTATAAAGCTTGAGAACAGAGAGAATGAAGAATGAGATTGCAGAAGTAATTCATAATTAAATTATGTTTTTAACACACGTAAATAAATTTGTCTTTTAGTTTTAGGTTCCTAGGAAAACATTAGATATGCTTTGCTTATCTGTCTGCTTGTTTGTTGTTGTTTTTGGTTTTTCATTTTATGTTGGAAGATAGGATGTTACAATTCTATTTTTAGACCAAATATGTGTGATGATACAGTAAATGAATTGGAAGGATTCAGGTCAGCCACCTTAGAAAAATCTAATTACAATACAGAGGAGAAATAAGGTTTACTTGAACCAAATAATAGTGATAGAGAAATGGCTTATTTGGGAGAAATTTATTACATAGTCTCAATAGAACTTAATGATCTAACTTTGGAAGTGAAAAAGGCTCCAAGCCATGATTAAAGAATATCAGCAATATAGATATAGAATTTAAGAACAAAATTTAAATTTATGGCATTGGATGCTGTGTGTAGTGGTGTCATTCACTGAATTACAAAACACAGAAAAAAATAAGGAGATTGGTTAAGTAGATGATAGATTGAATTGGGGACATGTTGAGGTTGAGATGTCCATGGAACACCCAAGTATACTCCAGTAGGCAGTTGAAGATTCAGACGTACACAGGAGAAAGTTTTGGGAGTAGATTATAGATTTAGATGTTTGCAATGTATTCTTGACTGACATTCAATTTTGCTATACTAGCGTGCAACAATATCTTCATGGCATACAATAAAAAAAGACCTATATAAACCTATGTGACCTAACCTTTATATTTATACTTCAGCAATGGGCTAGCTATGAATCTACTCTAAATTATGGTTTAGCACTAGGTTGTAGATCAATTACAGGTTTGTCTATGCCTTTTGATCAATATGAGATCTAGGGTGAAGTTGTCTATTTCTGTATATCATGAATAATCTCCCAGGAGAAGGTAGCCCTTTTGGACTACTGTCACAGAAAGCATTAATTGCTGGCTATGAAAGCAATGAATAGTAACAGAGGGTGAGCTACCATAACAGACACTTAAGCCAAGAGGTATTTCTCCTTTTTCCTTTCCTTTCTACTAACCCTAATACACTGGAAGAGCCATAATTAGAAGAGAAAAAGAATAAGTGAAGTTAGCCTCCCCTAACTTCATAGATGGAGCAAGGCACCTTTTAAAATTTGATATAAGATTGGAAACTAGAATGGACATTTTAATAATTTGAAGTAAATGGAAATGTGTATAATATTCCACATGTCATTAAGGATTAAAAAGAAAATTTTATAGGGTGCAGTTGAAAATAGTGCAATAAATAATTTCATGTTTATGACCCACTGCTCAGTAGCAGTTATGCATAAGTCTGTAAGAATAACAAAGATTCATGTTGACAAGGGCTTGGAGAATCTGAGAAAATACTGATAGAACTCTAATAACCCGCCATTTGAGAGACAAACACAAAAGGAATCGCTAGGACAACCGTGCCACAGGCAAAAAAAACTGGACCCTGAAGATAAATGAAGACACTTTATCCATTTAAGGTAACAATGAAACAGACCAGTGTTAGCACTTTTGATTTTTGACAAGAGCACACAATAATCTGAAATATAAAACTATCACAAAAGTGTGACTGAGTCAAACCACAACAGGAAAAACATAAGTGCTGATTATCTGTTTTTTTTTTTTTTGCTTAGCTGTTGATGGTGTGGTTATGCTATCAAAGTTTTGTTTTTTGTGGACAAGTGTAAAAGAAAGTATACAATCTTAGAGTACCCATTGTAATTCTTTCTTATTAGGGGAGGCCTATGGCTAAGAAGTTCTCAAGGATGTAGCATCTCACTACACTAAATTTTGAGGAGCTCAAAATTTCTGGAAGTAAAAAGAATTAGATGAGGTGACTTTTTGGTATCGTGGCGTTAGACCTGAAGCTGCAAATGATTCAGCTTTTATTCCAAACTTGATAACATTTTTATACTACTTACAGATTGTTCTTTGGTGGGAAAAAAGATTATGGTCCTTTCAAATAAATTTCTTTGAAATTTATAGAAGAAATAAGATGAGCTGGAATAACTTACTGTAATAGTGGAAGGTAAAAGGCTTATAAGTAATATTTTAGAAAAGCTAGGCAAGAAACATGCAACTTTGCATTGGGGATGATTGGGATAAAATGAGATTATATTTAAAATAAGCTAATGTCCTTTATATTTATGGGAGATCAGTATTAAATATTAAAGCTCAAAATATTAGATAAATGCTTATGTATTTTACATTACTAATATATTGAAATATAACTTGGAGTATATAAATATGCTATATAATTTTGTAATATTTATAATTTTCTGTCAATGTTTTGAATTTTCTGTAAAAGACCCATAAATGATTGATAGAGCTACTATAATCTAATTGCAGTATTATCAAAAATATATGAAAAACGTTTTAGTCAACTATTAAGAACCTATTTTGAATACTGCAACAAAATGTCTTTAAGGCATAAAGTGACAAAATAATCATCAAAATATTGCCTGTTTAAAATTTCAGAAATAGAATCTTCCCAAGATATAAGGAAACTTAGGAGCCAGAATACACTACAAATATAACAGGTCACATATGACCAGTGATATTATTGGTGATATTATTATTACTGAATATGCTTGTGACATTGCTAAATCCTTTCAAATATTTTCTTTCAAACCCAGACATTGTTCATATGGAGGAGAATCACATTTGAATATTGTACCTAGAAAGTCCTCTATGTAACTAGCAATTATATCATACAAAAGAAATTATTTTTAAAAAAATCACCTGCAGGCATGAAACAATTCCCACAAGAAAATACGTGGGATAAAATTATTCTTTGGTACTATGCCTGAAAAGAACATACAGCTAGACATTAGTGTTGTAATTGTAGTCCAGAATCTTTCAATGAGGAGGATTGATTAAGTTTCTTTAAGTTAGAGGTGTTCAAAGAGTGAAACATCCTTTATTAATTTATTGTCATAGGAATCAGTGCACATCGAAAAAGAAATTATTTGAGATCTAGATTAGGCATTCAATAGCCAAGTTAAATCTACACTAAATTTATCAAACTGTGTCTGTTATTTTGCAAAGATCTTAGAAAAAAAATTTAAGTTTTAGGTTTGTGATGCCATGACCTGAGAATTTTGGTTGTTGCACTATAAAAGGAATGTATTTACTATCAAATATGAGTAATTACACATTATTTTAATAAGATGTTCTCTTCTTAGATATGAGAAAACTGAAAAAAAATTATGATACAAACATTTAAAAATTGTGAATGCTCCTGTAGGGGATATTGATTTTCTGCTTTTGGTATTTCATTCCAATTTTTTTTGTTATCCTCTGACAATAAAAATCAACCAATTTAAATGTATAAATTGGAAGTTTGGGAATTCAGATATAGATTTGTAACCGTCTCCATAATCTTGCAAAATGTAAACATTTTGATTTTAAAAATCTCCCTTATGCTTGTTTACAAACAATTCTTTCCCTCAATCTTGACAATTAAAAAGCACTAACATATTTCTGTCACTGTAACTTTGTATTTTATTAAATTTTAAATTAATAGAATCAAACAATATATAACTTATTGAATTTGACTCACTTAACACAGCATAATGCTTGTGATTTTTCCCACATTGTATCTGTCAGTAATTTGTTTCTTTTTATTACTGTGTACTGTTCCATAGTACAGATATACCACAATTTGTTTTTCCACTGATCAGATGATAGGCATTAAACTTATTTCAATTTTTTGCCTATTATGAATAAAGCTTCTATGGAAAGCTGTTTGCTTTCTGTGCAGAATATAATTCATTTTCCTTGGCTGAATATTTAGGGATTTGTTCCTCTTGCTTAAATAACTTGTGGTTGCTGAGTCATTTGATTAGTGTATGTTTATCTTTTAAGACAGAGTCAACATATTTTCCAAATGGCTATAGTGTTTTTCAATCCCATCAGTAATGTATGGGAACTTTAATTGTACTACATACTCATGAACACTTAGTATTTCTATTCTTAATTTTGGCAATTCTAAGGCCTGGTGCTGTGGCTCATGCCTGCAATCCTAGCACTCAAGGAGGCTGAGGTGACAGGATTGCTTGAGCTCAGGAGTTAGAGACCTGCCTGAACAAGAACAAGAGCAAGACCTTGTCTCTATTAAAAATAGAAAAATTAGCAAGCATGGTGGTGCACTCCTGTAGTCCCAGCTACTCAGAAGGCAGGGATCCCCTGAGTCCAGAAGTTTGAGGTTACACTGAGCTATGATGACACAATTGCGCTTTACTCAGGGCAATAGAATGAGACTCTGTCTCAAAACAAAAACAAAAAACAACAAACTAAAAAGCAAAAAAAAATAGCGATTCTAGTGTGAATGTAATGGTATCTCACTTGGTTTAATTTGCATTTCTTTGATTACTAGTCACATTGACAATTTTTCACGTGCTTATTGTCCATTTATATACATTTATTGAAGTATCAGTTCAGTTTATCCTATTTTTCAATAATCGTTGTTTTTTACTTAAAAATCCTTTTCTCTTACTGATTTGTTTGAGTTATTTGTAGATTCTTGATATTAGTCCTTTGATGGATAAACAGTTTATGAATATTTTCTCCCATTTTGTAGGTCTGTAGTCCCCAACCCCTGGACCATGGACTGGTACTGGTCAGTGCCCTTTTAGGAACCGGGCCACACAGCAGGAGGTGAGTGGTGGACAAATGAGTGAAGCTTCATCTGTATTTGCAGCTGCTCTCCATCACTTGCATGCCTGCATAGGCTCCGTCTCCTATTAAATCAGTGGCAACATTAAATTCTCATAGAAGAGTGAACCCTACTGTAAACTGTACATGTAAGGGATCTAGGTTGTGCACTCCTTATGAGAATCTAATGCCGGATGATCTGAGGTGGAGCTGAGGTGGTGATGCTAGCGCTGGGGAGTGGCGGCAAATACAGATTTTTATTAGAAGAGAAGTTTGACGCAATAAATGTAATGTGCTTGAATCATCCCAAAACCATCACCTCCTCCCCTGGTCTGTGGAAAAATTATCTTCCATGAAACTTGTCCTTGGTGCCAAAAAAGTTGGGGAACACTGCTGTAGGTTGTCTGTTTACCCTGTAGATACTTCCTTTGCTGTGCAGAAGCTTTTTAATTTAATCAAGCCTCATTTATTTATTTTTGCTTTTGCTGTGTTTGCCTTTGGGGTCTTAGCAATTAATTTTTTGCCTAGACCAATGTCTAAAAGAGTTTTCCTATATTTTCTTCCAAGATTTTTATTATTTCATGCCTTGCGCTTAAGTCTTTTATCCACGTTGAATTTATTTTTGTATATGAGAAGAAATATGGGTCCTGTTTCATTCTTCTGTATGTGGCTATCCAGTTTTCCCACCACCATTTACTAAATAGGGCTTGCTTTCCCCAGTTTATCTATGTACAGCCAACTAATCTTTGACAAAACAGAAAATTCTAATGTTTTTAGTAAATAATTTCATAGCAAAATCTGATCTGACCTTAACTCATTAAGTGGGAAAATAGGACACGAAATAGTGTTAGAATATTTAGGGCTATTATTTATCCCATATAATGTGAATATTCATAATTTTTGTTACAGAAATTTTAATTAGTTTGATTATAAGGTGTTGCCTTTGACCACACTGGGGATGTAGTACAGTACATGTTATACCTGCATTATTTACTTACAAAATATTACAAAATTCTGGATTTTGAAACATACTAGAACTTAAGAGAATTAGATAGATAAGAGATTGTGGAAGAACACTTGAAGGGGAAAGTCAATTTTATTGATGATAGAATTTTCCTCAGGAATAAGAGTTTCATAGAGGCAGACCCATAGCTATATGGAAACTTGATATTTGTTGACTATTTACAAATAAGTGAATAAAAACTGAATGTTCACAAATAATCCTGGGATATTTAGTTATTGTCACAAAATAAAATTAATATTAGACCTCTTTATTATATCTTCTATAAAAATAAAAGGTCTAAATATATCAAATAACATGAAATAATTTTATAAGAATATATTAAGCAGTAACATTATAGCCTGGTGTTTTGTAGGACTGTATAAACAACCACAGAAACTGTGCAGTATAAAGGAAAATGTTGATAAATTTGACTCTATTGAAATTAAAATTCAACATAATAAAAGAGCATAAGCTATGTGAAAAATAAATTCAGGTATATGGGTAGATTTTTGAAACTATTCAATTTATATTTAATTTATAAGCAGAATTTATGAACAATTTTTTAAAAATTGATATGTAAAAGACTACCAAAATGAAAATGACGAAGAAGATGGATCTACAAAAGATGATTACAGAAGAGAAAATACAATTAATAGATGCTCACCCTCACTGGAAAGGAAAAAATTATAGTTAAAGTATCAGTAAATTACTATTTCTTGGGAAAATAAATACTTTGTTTCTCCTAGTCTCTCATGTGAGCATGTATTCTTTGACAAATAACTTGTAAAATAAATTTAGATATGTGTGCTAAAGTTTTAGCTGTGATTTCCAGTGTGCAGCAATTTACTATAAAAGGAAGTATTGGAAAAACTACTATATTGTTTATATAATAGTTAACATAAATATATGAGAGGATACATTATTTAAACACTATTAAAACTTATTAGATAGTGTAATAAGTTATCTTAAACCTCTGGATCATTAGCATCACAAGCATTTCAAATATTAGGATCTGTATTTCCTACTAAAATGCTTTAATTGAACATTTTATATGTAAGAAATATTTTACATTATTGAATTTATATGGGGTTGGTAGAAAAATCTTAGTGATTATACTACCCTTACATGAATGAAGTACAAATATCTAGCAAGCCCAATAATCAAACACTTCTAGATGTGTGGTCTACATTATTTAGTCCTATATTACCACGTAAAAGTGACCTTTTTCTCCTGAGCCAAAAAGAGTAACACTTGATCCTGCTCTCAGGATAGCATTGCATGGATTTCAAAGTGACTTTTTCCTGCAAGATTCTTTTCGAGTATCCAGGATTAGATAATGAAATTCATGAAGCTTATTGCAACAAGGGGATTTTAACTGATTGTCAAGAGTAAATATGTATTTACTAAACAAAACAAAACAGGTAAAGTAAATAACAGAATCTTAAGCTCTTCTTAAATTAGATGATACATTACTCTTTCTTATGTTACTCTCTGATCATTTTTCCTATATGCAAAATACTTCAAATTAAATTCCCAAAAAATTAATTAAGCAAAATATATTAAATAAATAATTACCACTGGCCTAAGGATAGCCACAATGATAAATGTGACTCTCAAATGGCTGAAGTTTGGAAAACGCTGAGGTATGGAAATATGTCACATATAACAGTTTTAATATATTAGTCTGAACAGTCATTTTCCTTTTGAAATAATACATCAACTGGTAGAGTGGAATTTCTATAGTTTGGTCTTACACAATATAGCGTTCATATTCCACACATTGCTATATTATGTATTTCTTAAGGGATGGGGAAATGTCCTTGAGAGAGAGAAGAACCTGTAGAAAAGAGAATGTGTAACTAAAACACAACAGGGAATATAATACAGCTTCTGGAAGGCTTCAGAACCCTACTCTATCATGGAAATGACATTCATAAAATATTTATTGCTTTTCTGAAGCCAAATCCCTTCTTTTCCATTCTGACTTACCTGGATCTCGAGGCCTTTTCATAAAGAAAGGTTGAAATGTTACTCTTAGATCCTTGCTTGTCAACTCCCACAATGTTTGCTAGCAGTTCTTAAAAATGCAAGATGGTCTAAGATCTATAAGGGCAAAGCAGGAGGAATACTAGTTCCACATCTTCCAACTCCCTAGCTCTCTCACACATTGAAGGGGCTTGTGACCTTTACTGGCAGCTTTTTCTCCTGAATATTCCGCCTCATCTCCACCTGATCATATCTAACCTGGGGATTTGGGGAAGGTTTAACACCAGTCTCTGATTTTCACAGATACCTTAGAGGAAACAAAAACTCATTAGCATAATGAAAACTTGCTGCTTTCTTCTTCCTTCCAAGAAAAGTTTGCATTAATAGAGAAGCCTACGAATTTCCCATAACAGAGCAAAGCTGTATCCCTTCCCGGAGACTGGTCAGGGCTATGTATTTTAGTGCCTTTATTCACATATTGTCCCTCAGTCACTGAGCCACGCTCTGAGATCATATGAAAAAATATAGCAACACATTTGATGGTAGAAAGGATTAAAGGGCAGTGCTGCACCTAGTACCAATGAAGAGTTGATTTATCAGAATATCAATAATGTCCCTGAGTAAAACACCACGGAGAAGGGCTGTTAGGGATCTGTGTTAACCATAGGCCACAGCAGTACACTTGATGGCCGTATGATGTACCATGAACTTCATAAATCATCAATTTTCTTCTCATTCTTCATAACATTTGTTAGACATCTTTAAATCTACTACTATACTCACATTGGCATTTACTTCATACTACTTTTTCTAACATACTTTAAAAGTTCTATAAGGAATTAAATAATGAAGATGTTAAACGAATTTTAGTACTTATCCAAAAGACAGCATTAACAAATATCTTGACATCCTTGAAAATATATGAACATACATGTGTGTATTTATATATGTTCATGTGTCTATATATGCATGTGTGTATATACATATTTAAGTATTAATATATACAAATATCTGATTTCTTTTATAAGATGATTGAAGTGTACTAATTTTAAATTTAGGGAACATCTTAAATATTTTTTCCCCTCAACATTATTACTGTGAAAATGTCTCAAAAAGTAAGTTGCTAAAATTTAGATGCTTTGTTTAATATTTTAAAAATAAAAAGTATGAAGGGGGCAAAAACATGTTGAAAAAGTATAAATAGGCAAAACTAATTGATTTAATTTCTTATTTCCAGCAACTTCATTTTTTTTAGTTATAAATCATTATTTTTAAATTACTGATGGAATGGCTTAGCTTCTGAATGATAAATTTATATAATAAGAAAGTATGAATCTTAATTGGAGATTTAATTAATCTACTAGCAGTGGGTTTGGGCATAGGGATATTTAGTAGATTTTGAATCATGTCTCAATACTACATATTATCTTTATTTGTCATTTGAATGTATTTATGGATCTTTTTGGATCCATTACATTTCCATCCTAAGTATGTATATTGCAACTCAATTTTGACTCTGATTTTATTAGTGTGCTAAGATTGCCATAACAAAGTACCTTAGACTGTGTGGCTTAAATAAGAGAAATTTGTTTTCTTGTGGTTCTAAGGGCTAAAAAACCAAAACCAAGGTGTTGGCAGAATTGACTGCCTCTTAGGACTATCTCTTTGGCTTTTAGATGGTCACACCCTTGTGGCCTCAGTCCAGAGATAATTTAGAATCAGATGCATTCTCTACTTTACCATAGCATCTGCATTCAGATCTAGCTTTGAAGTTGAAATCTTCCAGTTTTCTAGGTCTCAAACATTGTGCAAAATACTTATTCTCTGCATAACTAAAATTCTTTATTGTGAAATAAGTTTCTTTACCTATAAATTAACATCAGAGTAATCTTCTGAGAAATAAATTAATGTATATAAAATATTAAAAACAGAACTAATATAATTATGTCTTAAAAAATGGCAGCTTCTATAGCTGGTGCCAATGCTGCTTTATGAATAGAGGCAGTGCCATTTTATCTATAAAGAAGAATGACTGAGAGATAACTATCATTAGGAAATTACCAATTCCCTTTTCCATAAGTTATTTTAAAGATTGGCTATCATAAAAAAGTGACTACCACTGAAGGGGGAAGAAAAACACATTGTATTAGTTATCTAGTGCTGCCATAACAAAACACTACAGACCGGGAGGCTTAATCAACAGAAATTTATTTTATTGCAGTTCTGGAATCTAGAAGTATAAGATAATATTTTGGCAGATTTTGTTTCTTTTAAGGCCCCTATCCTTGGCTTCCAGATGGTCACCTTCTTGCTGCGTTCTTTCATGGAATTTTCTCTGTGCCTGTGCATCTATGGTATGTCTTTGTGTGTCCAAATTTCTTCCAATAAGGACACCAATCAGATTTTATTAAGACTCACCTGTATGCCATCTTTAACCTAAATTTTCTCTTTAATAGCCCTATCTGCAAATGCAGTGACAATGTGAGATACTGAGTATTAGAACTTCTACATATAAATTTAGAGACACAATTCAATCATAAAAATTACCACCGTATTTTAGTTCATTGAATTGAAAAAATGTTAAAGATTCTAATAAAATTATACTACTTTAAAATTTAAAACTATGTATGTATTTTTAAGTTTAAAAAAAACTTGAAAAATTATCAGAAGCATTCAATTAATCTAAGAGTTTCTTAGTGGGAGTTAATAAATTTATAAATAACTTCCACATTTTGAGGATAATGAACCATTAATAAAAGTGTTGGTCATAAATGGGTGGGGTGTTGGTATAAACAGCTAGAAAAAACTAGGTGAGAACAACTCTGAGTTTTAAAGACGGAAAATGGAAGGAATTGCTGAACAGAGTTTGCAATCAGTACATCTATCCGGATATCATTGTAGGTTATATTTAAAAATTGTAATCAAAAATTGACTCAGTGTTAGTCCTTAGTTATTGGAAAAATTAGCAGAAACTAGTCTATTAAAAACAAACCTTTGTTTTAGATTTTAACAAAGTGAGATCTGAAACTTAGGATAAAGCTGATACTCAGAAAGGTCCTAAGATCATAACATTTCTCTGCGTACCTGTTGTCATTGCTTCATTCACAGAAACCATATTTATCAATTGTTTTTTGCTAGCAACTTCTCTAGGCCCTTAGAATCCACTCATCAGTTAAAAAAATAAAATAGAAAAAAAACAAAAAAAACAAAACACTGTCACCCATCCTCAAAAATATTGCAATATTGCATCCCAGCTTGGGAAGGGTGCAATACAAATGATGGTGAAAATATATGATATAAGAATGTGTTAAAACATATTCTCTCTTATTGTGAGAGAGAGATAGAGGATGATCAGTGATGAAGATATGGGGGCTAGGTTCCAGTGTCAAAGTTTACAGTCAAGAGAGGCCACCCTGAGAGGAAGATGTCTGAACAAGGACCTCAATTAGGGCAAGTGGTTAACAAAGGGAGGATTTGGAGAAGTAAGGAAAAGACCCTACGTGGGAGTATATCCAGCATCCTAAAAAACCCTCAAGCCCATCAATCAGGAATTAAATGGTACACACAGACATACATAGAGTAAGATCTTGACCACACACGAGTTTTAAAATCTCACTTAATAAGATCATATTACCCACTAATTCTTGTTGTACCCTTGTGCATTTCCCCTCAGTTTTCCATGATTTTGGCTCCTAGATCAATGTACTCTCTCCACTGTTACTATTGTTTTAATTATTGATATGTTGATAGTATAAAATATGTGTATCATCCTTCCACCTCCAGCCTCTCAGTACCTTGATTACGTTTCTCCCAAAAGTTTACATTCTAGCCTTTCTTAGTCACTTACTTGCAGATACCTTAACAAAATTGTCAGTACTAAGCACGGCAAAATCTTTAGAATGCAACTTTATATATCCAACTCACTGATCACCACCTTTTATCATTCCAGCTCACTTTCTGTAGTATTAACTCTACAGAAATTCTTCAACTTCACAGTGACCATCAATCCATTACTTTCTCATCCATTTCAATGTCTTTAATCTCCTTTATGTCTGCAATCTTCCTGTTTAAATTTCATGAAAAATCATTATAAACACTTCCTTGCTCACACATTTGACTCCCTTGCCCTTCTCTTATGTCATAAGCTGAGTTGATAGAACAGAACTCTGGCTGAATCTAACTTTATGCTATTTTGTGTTGATTCCAGAGACTTCAAACTAAAAAGTTGTCAGGCGATTTTATTTTTCAATTACAACATATATGCTGTGTAATAGATCTTAAAAGGATTTTCATTTGATTTAGATTTTATCCCGCAAACATGAATTTTCTGTCTGTTTCTCTTCTCTCCAATTTATTATCTGTTATTAATGAGTTATCTGTATGCTGCTCAACCCATCTTTTGAAAAATATGAAATCCCAGGAAATCAATTTATCACTGACAATCATTGGTTCTGCCACTGCTTTTTGTGGCTTTAGGGAAATTACTTAATCTTTGTCTATAAAGTAAGTATAATAGTAGTTGATGAAACTGTTCAGTGCAATATCGTAACAAGTGTTATATTTAACTACTAATTCTGCAACTATTGCTATTTTTTAATTATTATTATTTTGTCTCCACCATCATTATTTAACAGAGGGATTTGGAGTGTTCATAACAAAATTTGAGATGCTTGGGCTTTAGTTTGCTATGACTAATGTAAAACAATATCACAGCTTGCATGGGGTAAAAACCAGACATTTATTTTTTTCACAGTTCTGGAGACTAGAAGTCTGTGATCAAAGTGTCTACAGGTTTGGATTCTTCTGAGGCCTCTATCCTTGGCTTGTAGATGGCCATTTCTGCCTTCACATGGTATTTCCTATGTATGTCCTGGTGTCTCTTTGTGTGCCCAAATTTTCTCTTCTTATAAAGACACTATCATATTGAATTAGAAAACACCCTAATTACCTCATTGTAACTTAATCTCATGTTTAAAAGCCCTATCTTCAAATACAGTGACATTCTGAGGTCCTGGGGCTTAGGGCTTCAACATTGGAATCTTGCAGAGGAACACAATTTAGCTTGTAAGAGTTTGCATCATGCATCTCCACGGAGCACTGTCTTCTTACAAAATCCCAATACAAATCCACACTTGTGTATTCAGGTCCGGTATCTTGGACCTGAATCTTCATAAGCAAGATTGTTCATTTTAAAAGTAACCCACCCTGAAATAAAAAAAAAAAAAGTGACTCACATCCAAAGATCCCTGAGAGGGATCTCTCTTCTTTTCCCAACCAAATTCTGAACACCTATTTGCCCACCCTACATCCGTTCACCCAGAAAATACCACTATTTTTCTTCTATGTTATTAAAAACATGCCCTCCTTCATTTGCTGAATTAGAATTTCCTCGGATCTAGGCCAGATCTGATGGGTTCCCATTAGTCCCTTCTGCAATCTTTCACAATTAGACCTTTCTCCAATTATCACCATATCCTGTTAGCAGATTTATTGAAAATATCCCCAAATTATGAAAATTTTCATTAATTCCTGCTCTGCAGTAAAACCATGAAATTGGGGCTGGTATCCTGCTGCATTTCCTTAGAGTAATATATAAAATTAGAAAATGGCAATCTTTATTTCTCAGATAAGTAAAGACAGTTTTCATTAAAATTATCATAACCAATTTTGGAACTCAGAAAGTACTCAAAGGAGACAGGCCTCAGAAATATGACACAGAATAAAATGACCTGATATATCACAAATATATTTCTTCAGATCTTTCTTGATAAATAATTTATTTATGAAGCAGATATTCACATTTCTAACTTTCAAATTTTCTCCTTTTAAGAATTATTATTATTAATACTTAATCTGATATACCTTCTTATTCAGGGGAAGGATTGACCTTTCTAAGGCTTGACTTTATTTGGTCTTCAATGCTGTTCTTTCTGTCATTTCCAATTTTCCTTCTGTGGTGATTTTTTTCCCTCCTCAACAACCCATGCTTGCAAAAAAATAAAAAAAAAAACAACTTTCTGTGAAACTATCTTTCCCACAATGTCATGCCTTATTTCTTTCCTTTTATCTTAAAACTCATTGAAACAGTTAATGTCAATGTCTCTATTTCCACTTCATTCCCCAATGCATTAAATCTGGTCCCAATCTCTATGACTACATAGAAAGAGCTTTTGGTACAATTATTAATGAATTCCTCATCAATAAATCCAATCCCTGTGTTTTGTTTTCATCCTACTTAATCCTGCTGCAATATTTGACACTGGTGAATACACTCTTCTTTAAATCTTCTCTTTTGCTTCAGAGAATTTAATCTGTATGACTCTTTTTTTCTTTGACATTATGTTTTCTCACTTTTCTATGTGTTATGTTTTGTCTACCTCTTTTAAAAATTCAAATTTCCCATAGATATGTTTTCATACGTGGTTATTACTGTATACATCCTCCCCATCCAGGTAATCTAATTTATTACAAATATTTAAATCATTATCAATAAAAGAAAAGTCTCAATGCAAGTTTAATATGGCCCTGGTCACACAATGTATATTCACTTTTGTCCTCCTAGTACTTAGCTTTGAGCCTGTGAAATAGAATATTTTATTTAATGAATGATAAAATTCTTAAATGTAAAATCTCTATAAATTCCCATATTTATCTTTCCAGGTATGTGCTACGTAACTTTAATTTCATGTTTCAAAATGAACTCAAAGTTAATAATCAAATCATTTAGCTTTTTTCTGCAAATCTCTCCTGTACCACAAACCTCATGTCACTTCACTCCTTCATTTATTTATACATTAAAAAATATTTATAAACTTCTACCTTGCATCAGGCACAAGTTACAGCAAACAAATTCCTGCCTTAATGGAATTTAAATTATAGTGGATGAAATAAAAGACAAAAAAGATAAACAAGTACATATAAGCAGAATTGGTATTCATGAATATTAAGAAGAAAAATATAAAGCAGAGAAGTTGATATCATGTGTACAAAGGAATTTATTTTATATAAAACTCTTAAGACCTTACGTGAGTTTCTTTTAATTCCTACATATTTGCACAAGCAAATGCAAAAGTCCTGAGGTGAGAGATTTTGGGCTGCATTTGAAGAAGACCAAAGATGCCAGTGAGGCAGGAACAGATGGACCAAAAGGGAAAGCAATAGGAGTTCAAGTCAGAGATGCAACAGGAACAAGATTTCATATAGTGATTTACAAATCATAGAATAAGTAATCTAAGATTACATGGAGATTTTTGATCTCAGCAACTGAGGAATTGAGTAGAATTCACTTTAACAAATTTAGAAGAAATTGCAGGAGAAGCAAGTTTGGGGGTGATTATCATATGTTCAATTTGGGGCACATTAAGTGTGGTATATCTATTTAATTACATGTACTGATCTGAGATATTAATTTAGGGAGGGAGGATTGCACTAACAATATTTTTTATGTCTTTGGGAGATACATGGTATTTATAAACATTAAAAGATGTGATATTTCAAAGGGAATAAGTAAAAGGATAAAAAATTATTGTCTATGTACTGAGCTGTAGATTCTTCCTAAAACGAGAGGTCACAAAATTTGGGAAGATCCGATAAAAGAGAATGAGATAGAGTACTAGCAAAGTAAGAGACAAGCTAGGCAAGTGTGATGTCTTGGAAGCCAGGAGATAAATAATTTAAAGGAAGAGAGATTGATTAACTGAGACAATTGCCACAGTTTGATCAAATTAGTTGAAGACTGAGGAAGGTTCTAATTTTCCCACCAGCTTCTAAATTTTGGAAGGGTTATAGTTAGGCTTTCACAAGATTATGATAAATATGTGTGGCTGTTAATTTTGTTGTTGTTAACGGCCATTGATAAATAATAGCCATATCATTAATTTGTCAGAATATACAAGGCAGTTATGTTCTAATTCTATCAATTTTTCATGTGTTAGTTGAGATAACATTAGGAAAATATATTTTCTATTACCTATCTTATGGTTATCCAGTAATATAGTTTATATAATAAAACCAGCATAAATACTTGATACTTTTCTTTTACTTACCTGTTTTTGGACAATATATTAGTTTTATGTCTACCTACATAGGTGACAATTTCTTCATATTAATATATATATAATATATATAATATTTGTTAAAACAAATGCATCAATTTAAGCATTTTAGTAAGTTTAAATAAACTGTAATTATTTTCATTACTGAAGCACATTTTTTTTTTTCCATCTTTGGCTAGTTGTAGTATCTTCAAGTTTGCTTAAAAGAACTTTTGACAAGTTTTGTAATAATCTTTTTGAGTATCTTGTATGTAAAGAAGTATCTTGTCAAAGCTCACTTTTAACATTCCTTGTTCTAATTCTGGAATCATCCATTTCTCCCAAAGTCCACCGTAAAAAAATGGTTTTATAAGACCACAATCAGTTATTGGGTTTCTCATTCTTTCAAGTCATTTTGAGTAGATACTGTTGAGATAACAAAACCATGTGTATATGTGTGTGTGTTCATATTGGAATTATCATATATGTGATTGTGTATATCATATCAGAATGTTTTATATTGATAAATGCCAATCAAATTGAAGAATACATGCATGCTTACTTTAATTTTCTTATTATAACTTCTTCCACACTGAAGATTCTAGTACTTGAGGACATAAGACATGATAGAATTCAAATATCTCAGATTACCTATTCATTCTATCCTATTTTACCCTCTTAAAATTCTTAGCATAACAACACTAATATTATCACCAATATTTCTTAAAACTCTGAAATAATTGTGAATACACACTAACCATTCTCTTACCTTTATTTTTATAGTTAGATATCATCTATATTGTCATAGCCTAAAGCTATTACAACGTGTATTCTCTCCCTTTGTCCCACTTAGTCTACATTATGTTTAATGCTCCCTATCAGTACTGATGTCCATGTCCCTCTAGTCATTTTGGTAATTTGAATCTCACTCTGTAGTGACTTATTGGAACAATGTACATGTTGGTTAGTTTGTGGATGTTCTTTGCTGAAAGTAAAATTCTTGGCTCACGATTTCCTTCATTATATCTTAACTATTTTATTCCATTACTTCTTATCATAAAACTGTGTCATCAAGAAGACTGATTTTATAGATAGATAGATAGATAGATATAAATATTCATCTCTTTTGTCTTTTTGTTTATTTGTTTATATCAACAAATATAGCAACTCTCTTGCTACAGAGTTTCATCAATGTAAGGCCCTGTCCTAGAATGCAGACCTGGCACATAAGTTTTCTGAGCCTTTAAGAGATAGAATGCTCTATTTCTAAAGCTTTCTTATTGTAGGCCTACAGAAATCACCTGGTATTGGCCCTTTCCTTTTTTAAGCCGTTGTTTTCAAATTTTTCTTCTGTTCTTTTCACTGTCTTTTCAGTGAATATCTATTGTTTATGTTGGATTTTCCTTTGCCATACAGTTTGTGTGTGTGTGTGTGTCTACTCCTTTCATTCAGCATAAGGTTTTTGAGAGCTATCCCTGTAATGACACACACCATTAGTCCATTCTTCTTCATCCCTGTGTGATATCTCACCAGATGGCAGATATAATACAATGTGATTATCTATTGACCTGTTGATGGACATCCCAATTTCTTACAGTTTTATGTTATTATAAACTTGCTATTACCATTGTGCATATATCCTTGTACAGATATGTATTTTCCTGTATTTTGACTAAATACCTAGGAGAGGATTGTTGGGTTGCATAGTATGTATTATTTTGTTGCATAGTTACATACAGGATGACTGAGTGGTTACAACTTCCAAGTAGTGATAATGATTTAGCTGCTTACATAAGTAGCCTGACATCTGTTATCACTGGGACTATGTAAGTGTGGCCATTAAAGTAGATGCTGTCAAAAGGTAGCTTTTGGTAGCTGTGTAATTTTGTAAAACATAAAGGCCTTTAAAATAAATGATAAGGAAGAGTGCCTATAGTCAACAGTAAGTTATGATATACTTTAAAATAATTAAAAGATTTGAATTGGAATTTCCTAAGACAAAGAAATGATAAATTTTTGAGGTGATGAAAAACCCAATCACCCTGATTTGATTAAGACATACTGTATGCCTGTATCAAAACAGCACATGTACCATATAAATATATACAACTATTATGTACTCATAATAAGAAAAAATTTAAGAAATATTAAAAAGAAAATGATACTTCTATTGTAAAATATAGCAGTTTGGAAGGAAATATTTTTACTTATTCCTATATTTTTTGTAGCTATATGGGCAGAACATATACTATCTCAGTGATTTCCATGTTACACAGGTGAAGACCAATAGCAAATATGGTTTGATAAAATAGTTATTAAATAGTAATATATCTAAATTTAAACCTCTATCATGAAGCAAAATAAAGATGAAGTATAGTGTATCTGAAAATCAAAGCTCGGAGGTGTTTCCCTAAAGACAAAAACGACAGAAGAGTCAGTGGCCTGATAATTGCACCCTATGAAGATCAAAGACCTGAAAGATAAAAAAGGATCCTCTCACTGAGCCGAAACAGGTCCTTCAGGACAGTGATTGACAAAATCATTCTTCACCTCAGACACACATTGGGAAGATAATGAGGTCACCAGAGAGGACTGGGCATGCTTCTTGGATTTTGTATGAAGGGTTCTAAGAATAGAATTTCCTGGGAGCACTTAATGCAAACCCTTACCTAAACTGTAGTGGCCTACCATTTTACTAATAAAACTAACTATTCTGAATTGATTATAATTACTCTGATATATTTAAGCAGAATATTTGTGTATAAATAAGATTGATATATTGCTAATTGAAAGTCCTTACTTTTCTGTCTTAAGTCTTTATCCTCTGATGAAGAAATTGTGCCACTAAAAGTCCAAGACGTTGAGTTTAATGGGATAAATGGATGAGGCACTGGATAGTCTTTCATGGGCAGGAGGTGAATGTATTTCACACGTATGTGTGTATGTGTGTGTGTGTGAAAGGTCAGTGAACCAAATATTTATTGCTGAGAAAAACGAAACAAAGCTATTAGTACCTTCAACAAATATTTCTAGATTTCCCCCAGGCACTTGTAAATTTTAACCTCTCTGACCTTTAGAAATTATGTAGGACATGTGACTTACTTTATGCAATAAAACATGAAAATAAAGATATATGTTACATTCAGGCAAAAGTTAAATTATGGAATTTGTGATTTGCCACATTTAGAACTGAGTTTGTAGATGACATTTATCTCCTATTGGAAGACTGAAAGACTAAAATAACAGCAGATCAGCCTGCTACCAACCAATTTAATCACAAATGACAGAAGCATAGTGTGAAATAGAGATTTTCATAGTAGCATTTAAAGATTCCTTAATTTCCTGAAGGGCAAATTATGCTGTAATAAAAAAAATTAGCACAAGATCTGATTATAAGAATAGTGGAAGTATCTCAAGAATGGAAAACAAGCACCACATACACTCACCATCAAATTGGTATTTACTGATCAACACATAAGTGCACATATAAGAATAATATCTATTGGATGTCGGGCAGGGGAGAACTGGGGGGGAGGAGGGGACGGGTACATGCAAACACAGGCGCACCTTTCGGGGGAGGGACACGCTTGAAGCTCGGACTTGGGGGCGGAGGGGGCCAAGGGCAACATATGTAACCTAAACATCTGCACCTCCATAATATACTGAAATAAAAAATAAAAAAAAGAATAGTGGAATTCACAGCCATGGAAAATCTTTGATAAAAAAGTGAGTATTTGGCAGAAAAATGAGACATTGACCTCTGGAACAGGACTGAGAATCCATCTGTATATGGTAATCTAATCTTTGACAAAGCTGACAAAAACATACACTGGGGAAAAGAATCTCTTTTCAGTGCATAATTTTTACGCTTCCTTCTCCTTCTTTCTTGCCATTCCCCTTCAGTCCGCTTCCTCCTCTGTCCGGCGGGGGGGCGGGCGGGGGGGGGGGCGGGGGGGGGGGGGGGGGGGGGGGGGGGGGGGGGGGGGGGGGGGGGGGGGGGGGGGGGGGGGGGGGGGGGGGGGGGGGGGGGTGGGGGGGGGGGGGGGGGGGGGGGGGGGGGGGGGGGGGGGGGGGGG